>NDFG01000606.1:621494-635230 GCA_002167245.1 Sporophila hypoxantha | reverse complement strand
AGCAGGCCCAGAGGGGCCCGAGCAGAGAGCACCCGCCGACGCCCGAGCAGGAGCCCGAGCAGAGCGAGAGCCCGAGCAGAGCCCGAGCAGAGCCCGAGCAGAGCGAGCCCGAGCAGAGCCGAGGCAGAGAGCCCGAGCAGGGCCCCCCGAGCAGGGCCCACAGGGAGAGCCCAGGCCCCCGAGCAGAGCCCGAGGCCGAGAGAGCCCGAGCAAGAGCCCGAGCAGAGCCCGAGCCAGAGAGCCCTAGCAGAGAGCCCGAGCAGGCCTGAGCAGAGAGCCCGAGCAGAGCCGAGCAGGAAAGAGCCCGAGCAGGGGCCCGAGCAGGGCCCGAGCAGGGCCCGGAGCGGGGCCCGAGCAGAGAAGCCCGAGCAGAGAGCCCGAGCAGAGAGCCCGAGCAGGGCACCGAGCAGAGAGCCAGAGCAGACCCGAGCCGAGCAGAGAGCCCGAGCAGAGAGCCCGAGCAGAGAGCCGAGCAGAGCCCGACAGAGCCCGAGCAGGGCCCGAGCCGAGGCCCGAGGAGGCCCGCGAGCAGAGCCGAGCAGAGCCCGACAGGCCGGCCAGAGGCACAGCCCGAGCAGAGGCCCGAGAGGCCGAGCAGCCGAGCATCCCCGGCTGGAGCAGGGGCGGGCGCTGCCCGGAGGCTCCGAGCGGCCGCGCCCAGGGCAGAACCGGCTCTGCCTCCTCCCTGCCCGACCTGTTCTGCGGCCCGGCCCCGCTCCCGCCCCTGCCAGCGCCCGGCACAGCCAGGGGAGGCCTCCCAGCTGCTCCGGGGGGGAGGCTCGGCTCAAACAGCTCCAAAGCTCTCCTCCTTTCCTAATCTGTGCATGTTACTATAAAACAGCAGCAGCAGCAGCAGGGTTCAGTGCCACAGCAGTGAGCCATCATCATCATCATCATCATCATCATCATCATCATCATCATCATCATCATCATCATCATCATCATCATCCCCTGGCGTGTTCAGAGCCTGCCACATGTTGGATCTCTGGCTGCTCAGAGTGACCGAGATTGTTCAAAGCTCTTTTCCCAGCCAGCGCTTGAAGAAGCAGTCAGGGCTCTTCATTTCTCAGTCTCAAGGTTGTTTATTGTTCCTTATCTATAAAATCTTTCTCCTGCCCTGCCAAGGTCTGTCCAGCAGGACAGTTCCAGCACTCTGCCTGCCCCAGGGCTGTGTTATGTCTTTATACTAAAAACTACGTGTACAATGTTTACAATTACTTTCCAATACCTATCACCTATGTTAGACAGTGAGCTTCTACTCTAAACCAATCTGTAAGTGCCACCATCACAGCAGAAGATGGAGGCCAAGAAGGAGAAAGGCTGGACACACCCAGATCCTCCATCTTGCCCCCTGAATCCCCCATACCAAAATCCCTAAAATCAACTTTTCCACCCTGTGATAACTTCACTATTATTCTACCTAAACTGTTGTGGCTTGCTGATCTTCATCTAAGGTTGGTAATTTGCTCACAGGTCATAATCAAACCCACAGGTGCTCTGGGCTCTGTGCCAGGGTCTCTGAGCCCCCTGGCAGGGGTCCTGGCTGCTCAGGACAGCCAGAGGGATGTGCTGGGTTCCCACACCACAGGACAACTCTGGCTGTGGAGGGAACGGGGCTGGGGCCACAAGCACTGTTTTGCACTGAAAAAAACTGAGTTTTGGGCAGATGCGTTCAGAGCAATGCCAGTGAGCAATGCCAGTGTAGTCTCTGTGTTCTCATGTGTGCAAGGCTACCAAAGCAAAGCCTGATGTCCTTGTGCAGGTAATAGAATTCAGAGGTGGAAGATTCCGGTCACCACAGCAGGAACACCAATGCAYCAGCACWTACAAGCTCCTGATCTCACAACCTCCCTTCCTGAAAAAAATGTTTCCCTTCACAGTCAAGAAGTKAAGGGCAGCAATTCCTGCACTTGCTTCTTACAAACCAATGTCAAAAAACCTCTAAAAAATGTAAATAGGCTTATTTATTAATTGAGTGACATGAATMAAGTCCTCTGGTGTCGCAGACATCTTTTTGTGCAAAATCCTTTCTTTAGGATTTTTCCTTCTGAGAATCTGTGGCCTCAGAACCAGATGTAAACAATGGTTATCTGCTGCTYTGGAATGCAACAGGTCAGTCTGGATTGGCCCAGCTTGGATGTTTATAATTAATGGCCAATCCAGAATGGAGCTCTRTCGGACACAGTCCGAGAGAGCGGCGTTTGTTATCATTCTTTACTTTTTTCTATTCTTAGGTTAGGTAGCTGCTTCTGGAAACCTCTCCTTTCTTTTTCTTTTTAGTATAGTTATAGTATATGTATATATCTTAAAATAATAAATCAAGCCTTCTGATCATGGAGTCAACGTTCTCGCCTCTTCCCTCAATTGAAAACCCTTGTGACCACCATCACACTCTGGATTGTTTCACGTTTCTTTGGTCTCCCACYTGAAGTTTCCTCCATAGCAATGGYTCACCAGGCTGTTGGGAATAAAGYGCAAGTTCTTGTCACACAGACCAACCTGCTCAGCAAAAGYAGCTCTCCTGGAGCAATGTATATGAGGATTCTTGAGGAAATGATTTCAGGCCTAAATCCGGTGCTGGAGTGTCACCACATTTCTCTTCACAGAGAAAAGCAAGGCACAATTCTTCCCAAGAATATTTCTGGGTTTCACATTCTCTGAACCTCAGAGAAAGGAAAAATAATTCTTATCCTTTGCTGTGCCTGTGTTTGTGCCAAAGTAGAATGCAGCATGGAGACTGTTTACCCACAGTGATGGTGCTTTGTTTCCTTGGCCTGTCAGGGCCAAGTGTGTGTGTGTGAGTCAGGATTGTCAGGGGACAGTCATGAGATTCTGTGCAGTGGAGTGCAGTTGAGTGCTTGGCAGATTCAGTTTAGATGTAATGTAATATAATATAGAATAATATAGTATAATAAAGTAATTAATTAGCCTTCTGATAAGATGGAGTCAGATGCATCACTCTCTCCCCTCATCAGGTGTTCCCTGCAATGCAGTGCTGGGGGCAGGCAGCAAGGCAGTGGCAGTGGTTCCTGKCACCACCCCAGCCCCCAGGTGACACAGGGAGCTCACAGTCCATGCCATCACCCGTGGGTCAGTGCCTGGTGTGAGCAGCAGAGCCCAGGTGCTGAGGTACCAGCTCAGCTGATCCCTTCAGTGGGACACCCTCACCTGGCAGGCACTGAGACCCAGAAAGGCCCTGATGCTCTGCTGTGGCTTCAGCTCCTCCTGGCACAGCACAGGGACGTTCTGAAGTGGCTTTGCAGTCAAGCTGCAACAGAATCTGAATATTGAACAGGAGTTTTGATGTGTATGTAGAGTGAGAAAGATTATTTTTATGTAGTTACCAGCACCTAGTGCTATTTTATGATGCAAGAAGTGTATTTATTATCCTGCAAGCTGATGAARACCTACAGTAAAGAGAAGCTTCTCTTGGTAATTTAGATCTTGCATGAGTGGAAAATAACTTTGTGACTAGTATCAGTATGTTTGCAAGGTATCCAAATAAGATTTACATTATTTCATTCTGAACTAACACTGACCAGTTAAAAATATCATGCTGTACAGCATATGCTGCTGAATGACCATGAGCCCTGCAGCAAAGATATTCCCTTCTTTCAACTTTTAAGAGTCATGAACTACACAGCAATCTGTGTTTTTAAGGAACAAATAGATGAACAAATCTAATGAGCATGGGGATGTGTTTGAAGGATCAGTACAGCCACTGTCCAGAGCAGAGAACTCTGGCTAAGGAAGGGTCAAAGTTTGCAGGGCACAAATTGGTAGTAGGGTCAGATAAAGAAGCAGGAACTGGAGCAGAGAAGTAAAATGACCACGAAGTTGTGAACACAAATGATGCCAAGGTGAATTTTAATAAAAATTTGTTTCTGCTTAATACATGGATACAGATCCACAAGGAAAATGTCATTATGTCCACTGAGAACAACTGATTTTTATTTCTGTTTTTCACAGTACTTGTGATGAAGTTTAAAAAAGGACTTYAGAGTGTTACAATTGCTCATAGCTTTCAGATAATCCATTTGGCATTTTAGGGTCCCAATCATCAAAATTCAGATTTAATTGCAAGATACATCTGAGTTGAGATCTGGCAGAAGTATAAGCCCCACTGCTAAGACAGCAGGGTTATTTGGCTGCCACTTGGTCACGTAAGCTGCTGATTTTCTTGCTATTAAGAACTGGATGCATTTTATTTTATATGCTGCAGCATTAAATCAGAATGATGACTGATRAGTTGAGGCAATAAGCACCACCCTGAAGTTTACTGCTTTTGGCTGGAGAGGCAGCCAAATGATTTGGCACTGCTCTGGCCCTCTGCCATGAAAGCCTCGATTTCCTGCACGGTCCGTGGGACACAGGTGAGCAGCTCCATGCCCGTGGCTGTCACCACGATGTCGTCCTCGATGCGCACCTGCACAGGAGCACACGGTCACCAAGGGCTCACATGGCACGAGGAGCACCCCAGGCAGCAGCAGCAGCAGCAGCAGGGAGGGCACAAGGTGCTGCTGCAGCCCAGGCAGAGCATCACACTGCAAGCAGGAATTGTCCCCACCAGCACCTCACAGAATCACAGAATTTCTAGGTTGGAAGAGACCTTTAAGATCATCGAGTCCAACCCATGTTCTAACACCTCAACTAGATCATGGCACCAAGTGCCAGATCCAGTCTTTTTTTTAACACGTCGAGGGACGGTGACTCCACCACCTCCCTGGGAAGATGATTCCAGTATTTGACCACTCTCTCTGTGAAAAACTTCCTCCTTAATTCCAGCCTGTATTTCCCTTGGCACAGCTTGAGACTGTGTCCTCTTGTTCTGTCTGTTGTTGCCCAGAGAAAGAGACCGACGCCCAGCTCACCACAGCCACCCTTCAGGAAGCTGAAGAGAGTGATAAGGTCACCTCTGAGTCTCCTTTTCTCCAGGCTGAACAACCCCAGCTCCCTCAGTCGTTCTTCATACGGCTTGTGGGGTTCCAAGCCCCTCACCAGCCTCGTTGCTCTTCTTTGGACACGCTCAAGCATCTCAACGTCCCTCCTAAACTGAGGGGCCCAGAATTGGGCACAATACTCAAGGTGTGGCCTCACCAGTGCCAAGGACAGGGGAAGAATGACCTCCCTGCTCCTGCTGGCCACACCATTCCTGATACTGGCCAGGATGCCATTGGCCTTCTTGGCCACCTGGGCACACTGCTGGCTCATGTTCAGCCGGCTGCCAACCAGCACCCCCCGGTCCCTTTCCACCTGGGCACTGCCCAGCCACACCGTGCCCAGCCTATAACATTGCAGGGGGTTATTGTGGCCAAAGTGCAGGACTGGGCACTTGGACTTACTGATCTTCATCCCACCTTAGGGCTCTGCAGGCTCCAGTTCCCCTTGGGCCACTGGTCCCTCTCACCCTCCTGGGGTCACACAGGCTTGGGGTGACCCCCGGTGTGGTGGTGGCCCTCAGGTGCCCCTGCTGCAGTGGGTACCTGCAGGACAGTCTGAGCAAGGTGCTGCAGCAGTGAGCTCATGCTGTGTCACTCCATGGGGCCAGGAAATCTCAACCCCCTGACAGCAGGAGCAGTAAAAAGAACATTCTTCCCTGGATTTGCCCCAGCCTTCTTAGCACATGCCTTGCTAGGGACAGTGCCTCCTGATGCCCACAGTGTCTGCTCTCAAAGCTCTCCTGTTTCTGAGCTGAAATTCAGGTAGCTTCTCTTTGCACTTAAAACTTTCCTATTAACACAATAAACTTTCAAAGTGAAACTTTGAACATTAAATAGCTTGTGGCTGATATTCCACACATTGAATTTTGAGCTGGTGAGAAAGCAGATCAGACATTTCTTTTAAAATACAATCACTAAATTTCAAATCCTGGAAGGAAAAAGCAGATCCTCTGTTTTTCAACTCTTGCTATTAAAATGAAAAGTGTGCTCCATTTCTGTTTGTCTCTAATCTCTTCTTACCAGTAAATGTGCCTACACAGTCATTCCCATTATCTTATCAGAAAAATGTTGCTAAGTTGCTAAGCTGCAATAAAAGCAATTTTAGTAAGGTGCAAATCCAAAAGAACACAAACCCTGGGTACTCCCACCTTACAATTGCTTTAATTGTTTCTGACCTCTTGACATTTTCAACTAAAAATAAAGCTGGTTAACATTTGTACTTCTGATTGCAAAATAATCCATTTGTTCAAACAAAATGAGTCATCCAGTCCTTATTAAACTGTTTAATGATGTCTTTGCCAGATTATTTCTTTTACTTGGTATCAAGTTAAGTGTATTATAAAGCAGAATTAAATAAACAAACTCCATTGAGTTTACACATTTGTTTTGGACAGCTGTAAATTGGAAAGCTGTGAGGCTCTGTATGCTCAGTGTGCCTGAAAGGCTGGTGCCTTGCTGCAGGACAGATCAGCCACACAGGCAATGACTCTGCACTTGAACAGAATTTATCAGGATGGGCTTCTTGATTCCCTGCTTCAGATTTGACTGCTGAGCAAAATATAACCCAAGSATTCAGCAGGAGGGCCCCACTGCATCCAAAGGCAAATCCTGCCATGTGCCTGTCCTCCCTGGGTGGATCAGTCCCTGCCAAAAACCTGATGGTCACCCTGCAGGAGTGCCAGCATCCAGGGACAGACCTGGGAAGGTGGCAAAAGCCAAAGCATCACCTTGGCAAGCCCAGCCAGTGTAAATGGAGCTGGACACAGTGATGATGTGAAAAGTAAAAATGTCAGTGCAAAAGTAAGTCTGAGAGCAGAGGGAAGGCCAGACAAAGTTAGAACTGGCTCTGCCTACAGAGAGAGCCTTTTCCCAAGCACTGCCAGCTCCACAAACCTCCCCCTGCTTGAGCTGAAATTCCCCAGCTACAGCCATGTATCAYCCACAATTCAGCCTCTTGACCAGTAATTAGCAAAAAACCAAGAYAAGTGGTTTGTGCTTTCCAGTTCAGTGCTTCATGACTTCACAATACCTCTGCACTCTTTGGGAGGATGGACTGACTTAAAGCAGAGCAATGAAAGCTAGYCTACAGTGGGGAAGAACAAGTGGGGCAAGGTGTCTGTCTGCTGTTCTCTCTCTAGGCCACAAGAGAAAATCAGGATGGGGAAGGAGCTGGGAAATAGATAAGAGTGATGAAAGGACCAGGGAAAGGACAGGACAGTGAGGGGAGACAGGACTGACAAAGAGAGCTGGGACTGGCTAAGGAGCCCAGGCAGGGAGATGAGATCCTGGTGGAGGTGAGAAGTGAGACATCCTGAAAGAGYAGAGCACACAGGGGCTGGAGCTGCCAAAGGAGGGAACTGAGAGTGACCAGATGGAGGACGATGAGGGCCATGCCCCCTCACTGCTTGTACAGGAGGAGCATTGTTAGGAGACCATACAACTGGTAGGAGACCATACAACTGGTAGGAGACCATACAACTGACAGGAGATCACACAATTGTTAGGAGATCACACAATCTGTGTCACAGCACAGCTGTGATCTGCTGTGAAAAGGGGGAGAGCCAGCACTGTCCCATCAGCCTGCTCAGCATCAGCACCTCCAAATGCTCTTMGGGATGTGGATGGAGGCACACAGAACCACTGGTCCCTGGGACCACCCACCACTCCCTAGGAACATGCCACTTCTTTCTCCAGAATCTAATCCTTCCTCTGCTGGATCAATCTCACCTGAAATGGATGCTTGCCACAAGAGAGAAGTCAGATTTCCCATTTTCAGTGCATAATTTTTCCTTTGTCTAAAAGCATCATGAGTGCAGAGGAATAAGCTTTCAAGGGGAAGGAAATGGTTTCATTTGCTGTTTTCCTTCACACCCTCCACGCTTCACCCTGAGTTTAAACTCAGCAGCAGCAAGAAGCAGCTTCAGAGGACCTGCAAAACCTTCCCCACAGGAGAGCCTGTCATTTGGTCTTGTCTTCTGTCCAAATGGACAAAAGATGCTGGATCTCTCTGGCAAGGCTGGGGCTTGGGACTGCCTTTCCCAGAGGGGGACAGTGGTTATGAAACTTGCTCTCAGAGCTGTCCCTGTTTGCAGGCTCTTTGTTCATTAGTACTGCTTGTTTCAGGGCTACAGAGTGGTTTAAAGTTGGGCACTGAAGTGTGAGGCTCTCTGCACCCCCAGCTTGGGAGGCTTTACTTTCTTGGTGTGAAATGGCAGACTTCAAAAAACCACTCCTGTAAAGATGCAGCGGCCAGGAACGCCAGGACTGCTCCAAAAATGCCTTTTTCTTATCAAGGGTAGTGGCATGATCTATCTAGCTAGACCTGATTGCACAACTGCCTGACACCAGCAACAGGCCATCATGTGGCTCCACTCAYTGGCCCCAGCTCTGTCCCAGAGCAGGGCCTGGGGGCACAGCCAAGGACAGCACAGGAGTTAAATACCAGGGCTGCTGTCAGCCCATCCAGCCTCGCACTTTGTCCTCACTTACTAATGCAGCCYTGCTCCCCAGAGCTCCTGAGTCACCTTCCAAGGGAAACAGGGCTGAAGCTCTTACCAATTTCTTTTGGATGATAATATATATACGAGGCTTTTGATGATCAAGAAACTCTTCTGGCCAATTAAATAATCCAGATTTGCATGATGACAGATCCCAGATGTCAAAAAAGGCAGCTGATGAAATGTCCCCCGTTTTTTTTTAAATCTATTGATCATTTGTTTGATTATGGCTGTGGAAAGCAGCAACARTATCACTGCAAGACCTCAGAGTGGGACAGCTGCCTGGAAATGCTGACAGGACGTGGCCACACGTGGGACCATGCAAAGCAGACAGGCACAGGTCTGGCTGGAGGACCCTGGGTCTGTTCCTACAGAGGCAGCTGTGCAGCCAAGGGAGCTTATTTCAACTCAGCCATCGACTTCCCAATCATTTTTAACAGAGCAAGCTTATCCTGAGCACAGTTTGACTTTGCTCAGAGGGACTGGGRAGGAAGCAGAGCTGCTGCACCAAGCCCAGGCTGCAGGGAAGGAAGGCACTTTGCTGCTGTTCCATAGTGCCTGGGCCAAGGTGTCTGCTGTATGTGCATGGTGAGCTCTGTGCTCAGGGAATCTCATCCCATGCTGGACTCTTCTTGGCACAAGCAGGTTTCATTCACAACCAAGCCCTCATGTCAAGAGAACCTTTATTTTAAATGTCCACATTTAAATGTTGACATTTTTATAGAAGAGGATCAATATCAGTAGGGTGAGGCCATGGATTTAATTAGATTAACTGATACAGATGGGGAAAAAAGCCTCAGGTGCCAGTCCCTTCATCCAGGCTCAAAAGAAGCATTAAACTACAAGCTAAATACAGGTTAGAAACAGCTGGTCTTACATTAACCTAATTATGTTAATTAGACAAGAGAAAAGGGCTAAAGAAGGTTTATTAGCACCTAGCAGTAGTTTTTGGGTTGTCTACACCTATCCCTTCCCTTAGGAGAACTTTTAAAGGAAGTTAAACATGTACATTGTGACAACTGCTTTCCTATGAAAACTTTTGGAGAAATGCTGTGCAGCACTATTACTGTGATACAATAAGCAATATTAAAAAGTCWATGAGCATAACATTTATTGCCTAGTAAACAATTTCACTTCACAATACAAATTCACCATAAACTCAGAAACAGAGCCTAATCTCCTGAAAAATAAAATCAGGACAGAGACAACTTTATGGCTCTCTGAATCAAAGGTAGAAGCAGTTATATGTCTTGCTCTTTATTTGGTTTAGCATTTATTCTGAGTAAGGGAAGTACTACTGTTTTGAAACATATTGTAATATTAGCAGATCTTCAAGTTCCTGGGCTTTGTAAATCTGTTTAATTTTTAAATGAGAAAAATCTGTAAATGAAAGAAAGTAATGCATTTACCACCCATCTGCCTTTCAGCATTTCCTCTAAGTTGCATAGWTTTCAGATATTAAGTCTAGTGCTAGTTCTACAAATCCTAGGGAAAATGAAGCCTGAACAGAGACTGAATGTGTAAGGCCAAAGAAAGACTGAATGGCTTTACTGTGTCTTTGAGAAAACATCATATGAACTGCATGAATCAGTAATCAGCTTATGAAGAATGGAAATGTCAAACCCTAAAGGGCAGCATTTGGAGTCAGCATTTCCCCTTCCCCGAGGATTCAGCTGCCTTTCCTGAGCAATACATACAACTGTATGCACAGCCCTGTATTTGCACATCTGTGTTGATTCAGGAGCCTGTGGGGCAGAGTCCAGGCAGAGCAAAGGTGCCCTGGGCCAGGCACTGTGCCAGACCCAGCAGCAGCCCCTGTCCCACAGGAGCTCTGACCTGGCTAAACTGGACCTTGGGCTTGCAGATGGAGAACTGAAGGACATGTGACTGAAACYTCCCAAAATTGGCCAAGGAAGTTGGTGAAGGACTGAGCCCAACAGCTGCCAAGTAAAGAGTGCAGGGCTTCAGAGAGGCACCATCCCCTGGGCCCTGCCTGCTCCCCCTCAGGGACCTGTCCCTGCCCCAGAGGAGGCCAAAGCCCCAGGCAGGAGGTCCCTGAGCAGCAGSGACAGCCCCAAAGGCTGAGCTGGGCAGGAAGGTGGGAGGGCTGCTGCTGGACCTGCCCCAGCAGGGCAGGGACACCTCACACTGCCTCTCCTTCCCTGCTCTGCAGCTTCCACAAGCTCCTCAGGGCAACTCCAGCCAGCACAAATTACAGTCAATGSCTCCAGCCTTGCCCTCTCTGGCACACTGCAAGGGCTTTGCTTCTCAATGCAGAGACTTGTCACAGTCAAGAAAATTACTGAAAGCCCAAAAAAGACYGGAATTCAAGGTGAATTTATGAAAAATCCACAAATTCCCTGTGTGGACAGACTTAGAATTACAGTGGTGTTACTTCAGTGAATGTTAGCTCATTTTTGAAGTGAATTACACTAAACCAAATCAKGAACATTTTAATTAAGAAGTGAATTACACTAAACCAAATCAAGAACATTTCTCTCTCTGCAGAGAGAAATGCACAACTTTTGTAGAATGTGTTTTACTTTTACACTTAAAAGGAAGATTGGACTGGTTGTAGTGAACTCTTCAGCTACAATTGACACCAATACTAGCCCCTGTACTATTAATATTTGTCATTTTAAAAAATGGGCTTTTTAAAAAAAGCTTAAAAAAGATCTTTTTTAATCCCACAGAAAGAAAGTTTTCTGGCATGCTTTTGTGAGAAATACTCACCCACTCTGGATAAACTAGGATGAAACATTTTGTTCATAACTGAGCACTCTACACAGCACAAATTGCATTTTCTTTTTATGCAGAATCAAGTCAGAATGGTAAAGATGGAAAAACTTATTTTGATTGCTCTATAATTCAGCTTTTGTGAAGAATTCAGAAATATTCAGATGTATTCCAGTCTTAGATTTTATTTTCATTCTTCTCCTGGACAAAATCAAGTGACAACATCTGGCTCAGGGTATGTGTGTATTATTATTTTTTTCTCTCTAAGTAAAATGTATTGCTCACAGGGGGATCAGAGATTAAAATTTTGCTCAATCGTTTTTGGGCTGCCCCTTCTTTTAGCAAAGTTTGTTGGCTAGCTCTCCTTACAAGTCATCATTACAGGAAGCTAAACAAAAATGAGGGAACAAAGTTTGCTTGAAATCTCTGGAACAAAAGTGCCTGATCCAGCAACTTATTACCAAGGTAGAGATCCCAGGCTGTCACTGCTATTCTGTGCAAGCACAGGCAGCAGGTGAGCCACAGGCACAGCTCAGGCTGCAGAAATGGAGTGGGCATTCACAGCCATMTGGGAAAAATGTGGGCTTTGCTGAGCAATTTCAGGGAAAGCCCACCAAGAATCAATTCAATTGCCCAAAAACTCCCACAGAGCATGTTTACATGGAAAATGGAGACAGTTAAACCTGTTTCCATTGCAGTGTGAAGGTACACAAGCACATRACAGTGTTCTTTTAAAATACATTTCAGTGTGTGCTGTCACACAGAACGTGCTCACAGTTAGAAAATGCAGAATTAGCTGCCTTTTGTTCACCAGTACCTCAGCTCTCTGGCTGGCAAATCTTGATAAAGAAACAACACAGAGACAGATAATGTCCCAGACCTCAGCAGTGAATGAAATACCAGCAAGGGTAAAGTCCTGTGTCTCTCAYCAAGGCTGCACCCACACCATGGGTGGCTGCCCTGGAGCCTGGCTGGCTCACATGACTGGGGATAGCACACACAACTGTTCTSTCAGGGCTGGTGCTTCCAAGGCAGCTCAGACCAAAGTGCTACAGCAATCACCCTCTCAGGGCTGGGGTACAGGGATAAATCAGTCAATGGCAGCAGCAGACAATTCCTAATGAGTGACTTTTCCTACCAGAAAATCACCACCACAGCCAGTTACTGTTTGCTGTATTGAGACTTGGCAGAAGAGCCAGGGGAGGATGGGGCATGGCAGCTGCCTGCTCTATCTCCTTGTGCAGGAACAATGTGGCASCCTACAAATGCTTGTCCTGCTGAAATAAAAGCTCACTGGAAGCACTGCAGCTGCTGAATGCTCTGTGAGGGTGGTGGCTTTGAATGGGAGACGTGCCCTGGACAGCATGCACAGCCAAGGCCCCTCCACTTGCCCAGCAGCTGCTGCTGGAATGATTGCCCAGATCACCTCGACCTCCCCTGGCCAATGCTCCTGTGCCCACTGCTGCCTGAGCCTGTCACACTGAGCACTGGGGCTCTGGAACCCCATCAGCCATGCTTCTGGAAACAGGGAAGGCTCCCCCAAYGCACAGGTTTCATGCCATTCTGTCAATAATCCTGTAAGAGCAATTATTGCTGTTTCCATCTACTTAAACTGCATCTTCTGTCCCGGCACTGGACTGTGCTGCTGTCAAGGAAGCCAACTCTGCACTACAGAACTCAGTCTCATATTTCATACCATACATGTTTCACACATMGGACAAAACACTTACCTGGCCAGCCACTGTATGGTGCTGGCAGAGGATYTTTCAGTCAATGGGAAAATATGGGTCTATCATTAATCACTAGTAAAAAAACCACATAAAAAATTAGAATAAAACCCCTCAGTTCATCTGTAGAGTCAAATGGCCTGAATGACTCAAGGTGCTGCTTCAAGGAACAGCCCTATGTGCAATACATTACAACTCCCAAAAGGTGTAAGATTTTGGGAACTGTAAGAAGTCCCAAAAGTTATAAGAAGTCCCAAAAGTTGTAAGTCCCAAAAGACTTCTGCTCGGATACATCGTAAGGACAAACAAAGAGAAAACCAATTAAGGAAACCATGTGCTAAGAATACTCACCCCACCGAAGGCCCTGAAGCGCTGCAGGACGTCTCTGTCGATGAAGCAGGCCTGGGCAGGGTCGCGCAGGGCCTGCTCCAGGAGGGGCTGGATGAAGTAGATGCCCGGCTCGACGGTGAGCACCATGCCCGGCTGCAGGCGGCGCGCCGTGCGCAGGCTGCACAGCCCCGGCTCCGCCGCGCGCTCCACGCCCTGCACGACACACACCGTCACCTTCCTCCTCACACAAAAACAAGGCAATCTGCCCAAAAATATACCTGSGATTCACATTCTCTCAACCTCAGGGAACGATCAAAACAATTCTTATCTTATTTGCTGTGCCTGTGTTGTGCCAAAGTAGAATGCAATATGGASATTGTTTACCCAGTGATGGTGTTTTGTTTCCTTGGCTGTCACAGACATGTTTTATGAAAAATCCTTTRSRTAGGATCTTTTCTCCTGAGAAGCTGAGYSSRCWSAYAWYWYAWYTYWAKAKWAWWWWTYTG